>OX578152.1:79555267-79580267 GCA_951213105.1 Amaurobius ferox | reverse complement strand
AGGGAACTTAACATTTTTAAGATCAATATCAATTCTTTTGTATAAGGCTTTGATCCGATTGGTCAAAGTTTTACTATTATGCGATACCGATGTATACATATCCTGATCAAGGTAACATTTCTGTAAATTTTCCATATAATATTTTTTACAGGTAAATGCGTAATTAGCCACGATTTTATCTGTATAAGTGATTACAAAGCTATCTCTGATGTTTTTGATGGATCTAGGTATGGATGATACTTTAGTATTTTTGTATCTCTTTTGATAGTGCAATTTGAAACCATTAATAAAATGATATTTCCATTCATCAAATGTCTGAACAGGAACACTGTATTTCACAGCTAAACGATAAATGAATTGATACAGATCGTTATGTAAATCATCATATACACACTCAAATTCTTGTTCTCGAAACTTAGTTCCCAATTTGAAAATACATTTTAGTTGTTGGTCTTCAATAAAATTTAAATTTCCTGTAATAATATGTTTGTGATATGGGTCACTATATACACTGTTCTTGCAATTACACTCTTCCACGTCATACAACGAGGTATTCTTACATATATGACTATAGTTGTATATTTTTCTGCCGTTAGTACAAACATAACGGTAATTCAATTTAACTGTAATAAAAGGGATTGGTAAAAATTTTTTGATTTAAATCTTTTTTGATTTCAATTGTATATTTTCTTCGGATTAAAGAGCAGCATTTGCGCCTGTTCCTTGGTAATATTAATTTACATCTTTGTGATTGAGTATAGCACTTGTCGTATATTGTGTATATATATATATATATATATATATATATATATATATATATATATATATATATATATATATTTCACGGTGACGACCTTTCGACATGTGAGTTGCTCTTTTTTGCAAATTCGTATATTTGTGCGCTATATTTTTCATGTTCATGTCTATGTGGTATTTTATATTTCATGTTTATGTGGTATTTTATGTTATATAATTGAATTTATCCTATTTGGTTTTTTTCTGTTATTCCGTTGTTGGGCACAGATTGCATAATATTTTAACCACGTGTTTTTATGCAATCATAGAAACAACGGATTTTAGTATATCTGTCTAGAATGTGCCCCTGAAGACGTTTCTGGCAGATATACTATTTTTTAATATATTTTCCTTGTCCTGGCCTCTCCGTGCTCTGCTTTTTCGGCCCTTCCTCGTTGCTTTTTGCTTTTCACACACGCTTTTATTTTGCTCGCGGTTAGATACTGTGGTTACTGATTCACACTCTTGCACTTTAGTTTTTGTTATTTTAATTTATATATATATATATATATATATATATATATATATATATATATATATATATATATATATATATATATATATATATATATATTAGAATGATATATTGACTACATCAAATAATAACGATATATTAAAATCAACAAAACTGTTGAACCACGGCGTCAATGTCCAAAAAAAATATTCAGCACTGGCTTAATTTTGAAGATAAATTAGACTAGACTCATTTTCAAGTCTGTGCATCTAGTTCTAATTAACCCAGCTACATGCTTTTTTCAGAATTGGCAATAGTAAGTTACTGTAAATACCAATGCAACAGACTATAATCATTTAAAGAGGAAGAATTGAAAAATAAGACAAAAAAAAACAGGAAATCAAGTATTATCTTTATCATGAGGCTGGAATCCTAAACTGCACGTGAAGTACGAGCAAAGCCGGAATGAAGATGGTCGAGATGGTGATTCTTAGAAGAAATGAATAAACGAGTATTTCACCATAACCATTATATAAAGGACTCAAATCGTAGTATCAAATTGGCTAATAATCTTATTTTCAAATTTATTACACACACACCTACATATATATATATAAATATAAATAAATTATATATATATATATATATATATATATATATATATATATATATATATATATATATATATATATATATATATATATATATTATCATATCTATCAGGAAACTTTCTCCCCATTACGGACAGCTAAAAATTTCAGTAACACGCTTGACAATGTTTCAACGTCAATCTTCCTGGTTCACGTAAGAATTACTGTTTCGATAGAAAATTATCTACATTGTTATAGATGCTGCTTCGTTTTACATACCTTGAAGGGAACATCCCCCCCACTATAAATACATTTAATGAAACTTTCGGTCATCATGAATGAAACGTTTAATTGTCAGCTTATGCTCAATAAATACAAAGCATTATATGCAACGGATAAGAAAAACTTGAGCAATGTATTCAAGTACACAAGAAATAAAAATGCAGCATACAGTTGCTTCGTGAATATGCACAATCCTTTACGTCAGTGCAACCAAAAAAATCCGAAGTCTAAAACACTAAATAGACACAAATAAAAAAAAAACAGATGGGTATATATACTTACATCATCGCTACCAGTGAGAGACAATCAGAAAGCTGAAAGAACAATCCAGCCAATCAGAAAGCTGAAAGAACAGTCCAGCCAATCAGAAAGCTTGAAGAACAACACAGCCAATCAGAAAGCTCAGAAAGCTTAAAGAAAAACCCTGCCAATCTGAAAGAAGAGCTGACGCAAAAGATTGGACTTAGCCTAAACACAACAGAAGTACCCAAATAATATGAAAAAAAAAAGTCCAAATAACACAAAGTTGTTCGAAGGGTAAGAAATAGTACAAGTATAAAAAAAATGATAAAATTACTAGCACCCCGCCAGATCTTGAACTTGAGAAATCATTAAAAAATTAATAGATTTTTATGAATATGGAAAGCTTTAAAAAAAGTCTAAATCATAGATCCAAATACATTTTTGTATAATCCCTGCAAAGGAAAATCAGAAACGGTGGTCATTAACGAAAGGGATATCCGGCGTATATTCGAAACAGTTGTATGCTGCATTTTTATTAAATATGTGCCAAAATACGCTGCTTAAGCTTTCATTATCGGTTCATTCTATGACTTACAAAATGATTTTAATTTCAGATTATTTCAAACAACATTTTGAGTTCTTTTTTATATATACTTTTCAATTTTATTTCACCTAAATAAGAAAATGAGTGTTGAAGTCTATTACAGAACTTCAGTATCTCCGTTTAAATCAGAATTGGCGTAAATGACGCTTCTTTAAGGTATTCGCGTTTAAAGTTTGTTATTTCCGCTTGAGTCCAATTTTCTTTAAGTAGTCGTTGAATCTAAACGTGACCAGCAACAATGAAGGATAGAGACTTTCATAGCAATGTAACATTTTCTTAAGTACTTCTTTTTCAGAAGAATTTATTTCAAAAAATTGTATATGGTACAAGTAATGTTGGACGAAAGTTTCTGTAATACCAATCCCTTTGGCAATGGCGGGATTAGCTTATATAAGGAAATCTTGATGGAACGAAAATTGTTCTTGTTTGAAGTTAAAAGTGCTCATGTTTGAAGTTAGGCTTATAACATCATATTCTGCAAGTGAGGTCATGGTGTTATTTTATTTCTTATCATTTTGTAAATATTTATTTGAGAATTTGATATACTACCCAACTTGAAGCGTCATCTTCACTTCGTCACTTTATTCAAAATATTTAAAGCTTAATCCTGCAAAAGTAGGATATTTTCTCAAATGTGTTTTTGTTACTTTCATTATATACATAATGTATAAGGAAAGTATTGTGACGGGGTCGAAAATTCGAATTCGAGTTTTCAACGAGAAAGCACGTTTCAGGCATCCTTGATCAAGAATCGAACACTTTTGAAGTGATGACTGTGTGTGTGTGTGTGTGTGTGGAGTCGATATCTCACGAACGAATGGAGCGATTTGAATGAAATTTAGTACAAAATTACAATCCGTGAATACTGGAAGCCTATTGTTTTAATACACAATCGAATGTTCAGCCCCCCCCCCCTAAAATTTCGAGTGAAATTTTGAAAAAATCATCAAAAAATCAAAACCTTTAATAAAGTTACGCACATAGACATTTATTATGTAATTTTTTTCTTAGAGAACGATTGACATAAACTTTAGAACGCTAGTATGAACCGTTCTCGAGATACTGCACATTTTTCAAATAAATTTATCCAAAAATCCCATAAATTAAAAAAAATATATTAACTGTTAAGAAACATGTTCACTTTTCATATGTAATATCATACGATAAATTGAGTGACATCGTTATCATGGATCTAGCTCGTTCCATTCATGAAAAATGGATATTTTGAGTAATACTTTTGTATTTGAACGCCAATAATCATTTAACTGCTGTAAGAATAACTTATTTCTTCTTCCATAACGCTTGGCGAGATTTTGGCGACGTATTTAGCGGAATGTCGCCAACTTGGCGACATTTTTAAATGTTGCCAAATTAAAGAAAATCTCGCCAAATGGATACAAATGGCGTTAAATCAATGAAAATGCAGACTAATTGAAAAAAATTCAATATCTTGGAAAGAATATAAGTATCTACTATAAGAATAACATTTTTAATTGTAAAAGTATGAAATTAATTGTATTAAATAAGGAAAGTCATACGCTGCCCATATCAGATTTTTTGTTACTTATAAGTCAGGTCTCACTAATAACTTTAACTAAACACAGATAATATTTCAAAGAGCTAGTAATGTGAACGTTTATAGGCGACAATTAAATTAGCAGATATATTAATTTAAAAATTTACATATAATAATTAAAATATTATTTCTCTTCTAAATATCCTCAAACGAAATATTGACTTATAAGATTTTTAAATGAAAACATTGAATGCTTCCATAATTACAATCTTATGCTAATGAAGAGTTGAACGGTATACAGACAGGGCTTCTATTTGCAACTTAAAATCAATAACAACATTAGACTGACGGAATATCAATGTGATTTTTTGAGTAAAATTGCAGAAATAAAAGCTATCGGGTGTTTTTTTTCTAAACACAGACAGAATTTAGATATTTGAAATGAAATTAGAAATTTAAAGTTTTGCAAATAAATAAGAAATATGCTGATGTGAAAATATTTAAATGTTTCGTATAATAAGCCTTCAAAACTAAAAGCGAAGAGCGGAAGTTTAAAAGCATAATTATTTCTTTACAGAACGTAATATTTTAGGGTATTAACTGAAAGCCCTCCAGTGTAAACATGATTTTGAATAATATTTAAAATTCAAAACTTTTCAATTTAATGGTATCATAGAATAAGGAAATGAGCGCAGTTTAAAATATCTGAATGTCCAATGAAATTTATTTTCCTACAAATGACAACAAACGATTATGTTTCTAATTAATAAATATATTACTTTCCTGATATACATAATGGATAAGGAAAGCATTGTGACGGAGTCGAAAATTCGAATTCGAGTTTTTGACTTGAGAGCACGTTTCAAGCATCGCTGATCACGAATCAAACATTTTTGAAGTGATGTCTGTGTCTCTCTCTCTCTCTGTGCGTGTGTGTGTGTGAAAGTATGTGTGTGTGTGTGTGTCAGTGAGTCTGTGGAGACGATAACTGACGAACGAATCGACCGATATGAACGAAATTTGGTACAAAAATCTCATTCCATAAACACTGGAAGATTATTGTTTTTTTACGCAATCGAATGTTCAGAACCCTCCCTAAATTTTCGAGTGAGATTTTGAAAAAATCTTCAATAAATCAAAACCGATAATAAAGTTACGCAAATAGACATTTCTTATGTAATTTTTCATTAGAAAACGATTGACACAAATTTTAGAACGCTAACATGAACCGTTCTCGAGATATTGTCCATTTCTAAAAAAAAATTATCAAAAAGTCATATAAAATAAAAAAAAAATTCCTATTGAGAAACATGTTCACTTTTCATATGTAAAACCATGCGATAAATTGAGTAACATCATTCTCGTGGATCTAGCTTGCTCCATTCTTGAAAAAAATATACTTTGAGTAATACTTTTGTATTTGAATGCCAATAGTCATTTAACTGCTGTAAGAATAACTTATTTCTTCTTCCATAACACTTGGCGAGATTTTTGCGATGACTTTGGTGGAATGTCGCCAACTTGGCGACTTTTTTAAATGTTGCTGAATTAACGAAAAACTCGCCAAATGGATAAAATGACGCTACATGAATGATGACTCACTGATGACGACGACATGGAAAATGAAGACTCATTGACGAAAATTCAATATCTTGGAAAGAATATAAATAACTACTATAAAAATAATCTGTTTTGTTTAACTGTAAAAGTAGTAAATTCGTTGTATTATATAAGGAAAGTCATGTGCTGCCCACATCAGATTTTTTCTTATGAATTTGATTAAAATCAATAGGTATTGCGTTGGCTATTGGATTTTCATATATTTTGACGTTACCAAATAAAGAAGAATATTAAGTTTCATTTAAATTATTTGATTCTTTAATTAGATATTCATTTGGTGTTTTAACTGTACTAATTAAAATAATATTAAATTCCATTTAAATCTCTTGATTCTTTAATTAGATTTTCATTCAGTATTTTGGTGTTACCGACGAAAATAAGAATATGAAGTTTCATTTAAATCCCTCGATTCTTTTATTAGATTTTAATATGGTGTTTTAACTTTACTGATTAAAATAAGAATATTAAGTTTTCTTTTAAATCTCTTGATTCTTTTATTAAATTTTAGTACGGTGTTTTGACTTTACTGATTAAAATGCGAATATTAAGTTCCATTTAAATCTTTTGATTATTTTATTAGATTTTCGTTAGGTGTTTTGAAGTTAAAGGTTAAAATAAGAATATTAAGTTTCATTTAAACTCGATTCCTTTTGTAGATTTTCATTAGGTATTTGGATGTTACCAAATAAAATTAGAAAATAAAGATTTATTTATCTGTCTTACTGACATTATTAACACTTTACAATATAGTTGAAAAGTGTTTATGACTTTGTTCATTTTATCTGTCTGTCCGTTCGCACAATAACTGCCATAAAAATGACTTTTTCATAAAAATAACTTCGAAATGAAATTTTAGTATGTTGTTGAGACGGTCTGTGGAACATATGGGAATGTAAATGAATAATATCATCGCACTAGTTTTGGGATGAACCCGGGTTAAAAAAAATGAAATACATTGAACCCTATGAGACCTAATTTTTCAAACATTTTTTAAACAAATTCAAAATTCACAAATTGTTTCGAAAATTTTAGGAAATATTCAAATTGTCCTATAAAATATATAAAAAAAGTTCAGAAAAATATGTTCTGTAGTTTTTCTAAATAAAAATTAAAATATTAATTGTACCCATATTATATGAAAAGACCACGTGACAAACTTCAAAGTAAAATATGGCATCCATCTTGTGTCAAAATCGTGATTTTTAAAGTTCTATTTAATTTTTTTAGTATTGCATCCGTCCTAAAACCGCTTTATTTGTTATTTTTTTCTGTGTATCTATATACTGCGTCAACGCAATTATAATATTTTGGAGTTTAAATGATCATCAAGCTTTGCTCATTTCTACAACGAAGCCTAACTTTCACGTATTGGGAATGTAAACACTTCAAGCTGTAAGATGAGTTGTATAAGAATTGCTGAATTTATTTAACGGGAAATTATTTAGCTCTGGAGCCTGCAATATAGTTGATATGAATGGAACATTCATTGTATTTACATTGAGAAGCAGATGATTCCATATTATTCCTTTTTTGATGAAGTTTTAAGCATGGAGTTTAAAGTAATTTTACCTCCATGATTTTGCGTCTTTAAGTGAAATAAATTATTGTAGTATTTTGGTAGTTTTCAAAATATCGTCGCTGACTGAAAGGAATGTAAAAAAGCTAATGAATGAAATATCCACTGCCTTTATATAGAGAGCCATGCAATTTATAATTCGATGACGTTATTTGAATAAAGTTTATTTGTTTTCGATGAAGTTTTCAAATATACTAAATTATTGAGTATTGTGATAATTTTAAAAATATCACCGCTGAATGTATCGCATTTTCAAGATGTTTAAATAAAATTGCATTTCAGTTGGAAAGTGTTTCATAATCAATGCTTTATGCATGATTGATCTTTCTTGTTCTATTTTCATTTGGTGTTTTGACGTTATCTATGTAAATGAGAACATTAAGTTTCCATTAAATCCCTTGATTCATTTATTATATTTATACTGCATATTTTGACGTTACCAATTGAGATTTGAATATTAAATTTCAGTTAAATTTCTTGTATCTTTAGAGTAATCTTACGCTTTTTGTGAAGAAAGTAGAACTTCGCTGCATGAATACTTTCATACATCAATCTCGAACTTCATTAATTTGAATTGCATTTTCTAAAGTGAAGTAGATTATTTAGAAAATGTTATAAGTTTATGATAATAAGATTATGTTTATACAATGAAAGAAAGTTTAGAATGTGTGCCATTACTAGGCATTCTGATACATTCACATTATACATTTGTAGGCCTATTTGTGTCACAAGCAATGTCAGAAGGAAAAAAAAGTGCATGAATTACCACACAGTTGTAGTCCTATTTGTGTCACAATCAGTGTCAGAAGGAAAAAAGTGTATGCATTACCACACAGTTGTAGTCCTATTTGTGTCACAATCAGTGTCAGAAGGAAAAAAGTGTATGCATTACCACACAGTTGTAGTCCTATTTGTGTCACAATCAGTGTCAGAAGGAAAAAAGTGTATGCATTACCACACAGTTGTAGTCCTATTTGTGTCACAATCAGTGTCAGAAGGAAAAAAGTGTATGCATTACCACACAGTTGTAGTCCTATTTGTGTCACAATCAGTGTCAGAAGGAAAAAAGTGCATGCATTACCACACAGTTGTAGTCCTATTTGTGTCACAATCAGTGTCAGAAGGAAAAAAGTGTATGCATTACCACACAGTTGTAGTCCTATTTGTGTCACAATCAGTGTCAGAAGGAAAAAAGTGTATGCATTACCACACAGTTGTAGTCCTATTTGTGTCACAATCAGTGTCAGAAGGAAAAAAGTGTATGCATTACCACACAGTTGTAGTCCTATTTGTGTCACAATCAGTGTCAGAAGGAAAAAAGTGTATGCATTACCACACAGTTGTAGTCCTATTTGTGTCACAATCAGTGTCAGAAGGAAAAAAGTGCATGCATTACCACACAGTTGTAGTCCTATTTGTGTCACAATCAGTGTCAGAAGGAAAAAAGTGCATGCATTACCACACAGTTGTAGTCCTATTTGTGTCACAATCAGTATCAGAAGGGAAAAAAGTGTATGGATTATTATACAGTTGTAGTCCTATTTGTGTCACAATCAGTGTCAGAAGGAAAAAAGTGAATGCATTACCACACAGTTGTAGTCCTATTTGTGTCACAATCAGTGTCAGAAGGAAAAAAGTGTATGCATTACCACACAGTTGTAGTCCTATTTGTGTCACAATCAGTGTCAGAAGGAAAAAAGTGTATGCATTACCACACAGTTGTAGTCCTATTTGTGTCACAATCAGTGTCAGAAGGAAAAAAGTGCATGCATTACCACACAGTTGTAGTCCTATTTGTGTCACAATCAGTGTCAGAAGGAAAAAAGTGCATGCATTACCACACAGTTGTAGTCCTATTTGTGTCACAATCAGTGTCAGAAGGAAAAAAGTGCATGCATTACCACACAGTTGTAGTCCTATTTGTGTCACAATCAGTATCAGAAGGGAAAAAAGTGTATGGATTATTATACAGTTGTAGTCCTATTTGTGTCACAATCAGTGTCAGAAGGAAAAAAGTGAATGCATTACCACGCAGTTGAGGGAGATATATGGACTAAGGGAAAGTTTACAGCCCATGCTGCAGAAGGTATAAACTGGGAATTTAGTATACACGTGGAACATGATCTGTATGTCGTGGAGAAAATCTAAAATATTAGAATTTGTTAGGAAATTTTTAAATCGCGGGACTTTTAACTTGGTAACATTACCGGAAAAAAGGCAAGTAGACTATAATTTAACACATTTGTTACAGGTTTTTCCCAAATCTGTCGCCAAGTGTTACAGATATTAGCTTGTACGATACAGCTTACGATTAGCTTTACGATACAGTGTCTGTATTATATAACTGTGAGATTGACTGACTAAGAGGTAAATTGCACAGCACAAACTGTTGAAAGGTAATAACTTGAAACTTTGCGTACAATTAGAAATTGACCTAAAATTAATGAGAAAATTTCAAAATCTTGAAATTGTGGTCGAACAATTTATAAATCTCAGAATTTTTTATTAAAACATACTTCTAGCTATAATATGAGAACAAACAACTTGATAGAAAAAATCATTTTTACTTTCCTTATATACATAATGTATAAGGAAAGTAATGTGACGGGGTCGAAAATTCGAATTCGAGTTTTCAACGGGAGAGCACGTTTCAAGCATCCCTGATCGCGAATCAAACATTTTTGAAGTGATGTCTGTGTGTGTGTGTGTGTGAAAGTATGTGTGTGTGAAAGTATGTGTGTGTGTGTGTGTGTGTCAGTGAGTCTGTGGAGACGATAACTAACGAACGAATGGACCGATTCGAACCAAATTTCGTAAAAAAATCACAATCCGTAAACACTGGAAGTCTATTGTTTTTATGTGCAATCGAATGTTCAGAACCCTCCTAAATTTTCGAATAAAATTTTGAAAAAATCGTCAAAAAAGCAAAACCACTAATAAAGTTACGCAAATAGACATTTCTTATGTAATTTTTCATTAGAAAACGATTGACATAAATTTTAGAACGCTAACATGAACCGTTCTCGAGATATTGCACATTTTTCAAAAAAATTATCAAAAAGGTATTAAAAATTCCTATTGAGAAACACGTCCACTTTTCATATGTAATATCATGCAATAAATTGGGTGACGTTATTCTCGTGGATCTAGCTTGTTCCATTCATGAAAAATATACTTTGAGTAATACTTTTGTATTTGAACGCCAATAGTCATTTATCTGCTGTAAGAATAACTTATTTCCTCGTCCATAACGCTTGGTGAAATATTGGCGACGAATTTGGCGGAATGTCGCCAACTTGGCGACTTTTTGAAATATTGCCAAATTAACGAAAATCTCGCCAAACGGATAAAAATGACGCTAAATCAATGAAAGTGACGACTAATTGTCGAGAATTCAATATCTTGGAAACAATATTAGTATCTACTATAAGAAAAATCTATATTTTTTACTGTAAAAGTAGTAAATTCATTACATTATATAAGGAAAGTCATGTGTTGCCCACATCATATTTTTATACTAGTATGTGTAGAAAAATATCATATTTGTTTTAATTAATTCTATTGGTGCACCACTAACAATTACTGAAATAAAAAATCTGCTGGGGGCAGCACAAGACTTTCCTTATATACTGCAATGGATTTACTACTTTTACAGCAAAAAAATAGGTTATTCTTATAGTAGATACTTATATTCTTTCCAAGATATTGAATTTTCGTCAATTAGTCGTCATTTACAGTGATTTAGTGTCATTTTTATCCATTTGGCGAGATTTTCGTTAATTTGACAACATTTAAAAGTCGCCAAGTTGGCGACATTCCGCCAAATTCGTCGCTAAAATCTCGACAAGCGTTATGGATGGAGAAATAAGTCATTCGTATAGCAGGTAAATGACTATTGGCGTTCAAATATAAAAGTATTACTCAAAGTATCTTTTCTCATGAATCGAACGAGCTAGATCCACGAGTAGAATGATATCACCAAAATTATCGCATGATATTACATATGAAAAGTGAACATGTTTCTCAACAGTTAATATATGTTTTTAATTTATGGGATTTTTAGGTAAATTTATTTGAAAAATGTGCAATATCTCGAGAACGGTTCATACTAGCGTCCTAAAGTATATGCAAACGTTTTCTAAGGAAAAATGACATAAGAAATGTCTAATTGCGTATCTTTATTAAAGGTTTTGTCTTTTTGATGATTTTTTCCAAATTTCACTCGAAAATTTAGGGAGGGGGGGGGTCTGAACATTCGTTTGCGTCTAAAAACAATAGGCTTCCAGTATTCACGGATTGTGATTTTTGTACCAAATTTTATTCGAATCGCTCCATTCGTTCGTGAGATATCGTCTCCACAGACTCACACACACACACACACACACACATACGTTCACCCCCCCCACCACCACACACACAGACATCACCTCAATAATGTTTGATTCGTGATCAGGGATGCTTGAAACGTGCTCTCCCGTCGAAAACTCGAATTGGAATTTTCGATCCCGTCACAATACTTTCCTTATACATTATATATATAAGGAAAGTGATAAGTATATGTTCAAAAGATAAAGAAAATTTGAGCAATTAAGCATAAAGATAATAACAATTATTATTCTATTTGTGCTTAAATGCATTGCTAAAGTTTTACTGATACGTATTGAAATATCTTAATTTTTACTATAGCAGACGATTTTCTATTATATTTAATAATTAAATGTGATTTATGTTTTGATTGAATTTATAACCAAAGTATCATAGTTGTGTTTAAATACCAAAACTGTTTGCTGGATATTCTTCAAATCAAACTATTGAAAAAAATATTTAAGTTAATCAATTTTAGATTAAAATATCTGAAAACTTTACATTACACAATTTCCATGTTAAAAGTACTATAGAAAGTACACCATCTATGCGACTTAATTTAAAAATGGATGTTGATATTCAGATTTTATTAAATGTGTAAGTATCACACTGATTGACCATTTTGTTCAGTGATGGAAGGCCGTTCCCACCAGCATACTAAGAAATTTCATCCTCGCTTTAAGCGACGGTGGAAATTGCAAGTCTTTTCATAATTTTCGTTTACGAATTTTCGTTTACGAATTTTCGTTTACAACTTTTTTACTTTGTTTTACATATATGCACTGGACATACTTCCAAGAGTGTTCAAAATATGTTGAAATAGTTTTTAAGGGGCTGTTTTCATTCAAAATCTTGAATTAGAGCATTTTTCAGGCAATTTTTCACCTTATCGGTATAATAGAATGTAATAATGACTGTAAGGCCATTTTTCATGCTCCTAAGTCAGCTTTACATGAGACGTTTTAAATATAGAATACATTTTTTCTCCCTTTTGTATAATAAAAACTGCAATAAAATGCAGCTTTTCAGAGAAAATTATTCAAATCATTCCCCTCCGAGCAATTTAAGACAACATATCGGCGTTCGGATATTGAAATGGTTGGATGTAAGTTATCTAGAATCGAAATCTTATGCTAATGATCCCTGAAATATATTCAGAATGAAATGCTGCAATTCGCATCTCAAAATCAATAGTTATGTTCAAATGGTGGCTTAGAAATGAACATTACTGAGAAATTTAAAGATAAAAACAATTATTTCAAAACGTTAGGAACGAAATGTTATATTTACTTTTGTGTATAAACAATGTGCCTGAAGCACGTAAAGAAAATCAATATTACGTGATATTTATTTTAAGTATTTTATACAACATATATTTAGAAAATATATACATATACACTACACGTGACAGTGAAAATGAGACACCAAGAAGGAGTGGGTAGAAAAGTATGCAAATTGCAGGGTAGACTCAGCTTTCCGAGTTATGTAAATGATTCGAATTGCACAGCTGTCCCCCGCATGTTGAGTGAGATATAAGGGGAGGAACCTGCAGAATCGGCAATAGCCGCGTCGCTTTGTCTGCCAGGGAAATTATTTTGCAATATTTTTGTCTCAGAGGAAACTTGTAGTAGCGGTGAATGTCAATCCGACGCCAACCGAGGCAATTCCAGCGGACAGACGATTTCACGAGGGGTGTGGTGATCGGACTCAAGGGCAAGTTGGTCCATACGTCAAATCTCAGCAGACAGCCACCTACACGCGTCCGCGGTGCACCGGATATGGCGACGATGGTTGGAACAAGGGAATGTGGTACGTTTGAGGGGTGTCGGTACGATCGAAGCGACGTTAGCACTCGTGGACCGACTCCTCGTGTTATCTATACGTGTTGCTGCATGCATCGTTGCCCGCGGTTGTCCTACAACATACTGATCATACGGTATTATTGCTGAGTGTATAGGTGTATCATGTTGTAATAAACATCACTTAGTGTTCGTTGTTGTCTCTCCCTGTTTGTCGATTTTCATCACTTTCTGCCCATTCCTTCTTGGTATCGCATTTTTACTGTCACGTAGTGTATAATATATAAATTCACTTCAACAACAACAACAAAAAAAACTCGCAATTTTTCATGAAAATTTTAGACAAAAGTAGGATAAACTTCATTTACTTTATTACTCATTTCATGTCTAATCAGTTTGGAAGATTTTTCCAAATGTTCATACACATCTTTACGCTTAACACAGTTTGATAGCATCTGTATGTTAAGATTTTATTCATGCTTATAATTTAAATATATTTTTCAAGATGACTGTGTTTCAGAAATATTTCCTTGAGAAAAGGTGAACAAGCACAAAAATATCCTGCACATTTTATTTAGTAAGTACTACATATACGTAGTAGCCGCAATAACCCGCTAAATTTATCTTACAAGTGCCAGCCCACTTACTGTAGAAAAAAATAAACACATTGATCATTAAATAGTCAATATATCTTTAAAATGATATTAATTTTATGTACACTCATACTCAATTATTATTACACACATTATCATTAGAACCTTCAATAATTAATCAATTTACAATACTCGTTGATTTTAATTATTAATTCTTTTAGAAAAAGCTTAAGTAAAATCTAGGTTAATGTGAGATCGTGCTAATATCTGACATTGAAATACTTTAAGCCCGACCCTTTTCCATATTATATATTAGGTACGTACCTCGTTTATTACAGTTTCACGGCATCAATGCACAGAGCTTGGCTTGGGAAAGTTGTCGTGAGAGTAAAAATTTTATTATTTTCCCTTATTTAGGAGCATTTTATTTTCGTGAACCCTGCTTTTATGCAACGATATCGCTCGAACTCTTTAGCAATAGTCAACATCTCTATCGAACTTTAGAAACAATCTCTCTTCTCAGCAAAATATATTTAATTAAATCTTTTCTCGGGGAATCACACCTTCCCGAAAATCATTGGCTTTGCTTTTCCTCGAGTCTCATTGGCCTAGCCTTTGTGCGATCTCGGGATTCATCCTGGTTGGACCCTATGGAGCTTGTGCTGGTCTTGCCAGGAAGTATCGTTTACGGCTCATGTCGACATCCTGATTTTTACTTTCCTTATATACATAATGTATAAGGAAAGTATTGTGACGGGGTCGAAAATTCGAATTCGAGTTTTCGACGGGAGAGCACGTTTCAAGCCTCCCTGATCACGAATCAAACATTTTTTAAGTGATGTCTGTGTGTGTGTGAAAGTATGTGTGTGTGTCAGTGAGTCTGTGGAGACGATAACTGAGGAACGAATGGACCGATTCGAACCAAATTTGGTACAAAAATCACAATCCGTAAACACTGGAAGCCTATTGTTTTTATACGTAATGGAATGTTCAGAACCCCCCTAAATTTTCGAATGAAATTTTGAAAAAATCAAAAAATCAAAACCGCTAATAAAGTTACGCAAATAGACATCTCTTATGTAATTTTTCATTAGGAAACGATTGGCATAAATTTTAGAACGCTAACATGAACCGTTCTTGAGATATTGTACATTTTTCAAAAAAATTATGAAAAAGTCACATAAAAAAAAATTCCTATTGAGAAACATGTTCACTTTTCATATGTAATACCATGCGATAAATTGAGTGACATCATTCTCGTGGATCTAGCTCGTTCCATTCATGAAAAAATATACTTTGAATAATACTTTTGTATTTGAACGCCAATAGTCATTTATCAGCTGTAAGAATAACTTTTTTCTTAGTGCATAACGCTTGGCGAGATTTTGGCGACGAATTTGGCGGAATGTCGCCAACTTGGCGACTTTTTTGAAATGTTGCCAAATTAATGAAAATTTCGCCAAATGGATAAAAATGATGCTAAATCAATGAAAATGACGACTAATTGTCGAAAATTCAATATCTTGGAAAGAATATTAGTATCTACTATAAGAAAAACCTAATTTTTTACTGTAAAAGTAGTAAATTCATTACATTAAATAAGGAAAGTCATGTGTTGCCCACATCAGATTTTTTTTTATCTGATGATGCCATGGTATTACTAGACGTAAACGTCTACGAACAAAACTGTCAACCGTGGTGTCAGTCGTCTGAGTTCTTTGTTCACAGACTTAAAATTCCCTAAAATGTCTCACAGACTGTATCTTTGAAGTCCACATATAACCTCTCAGGCCATTTTCATCCAACGCATCCCCGTTACCATTAATCTTAATTATCATATTTTTCATAAAACGAAACTCTTTCGCACCAGAACAAAGAAACCAGTTTCAGGCATGCAACTAACTAAGGTTAGTTATTCCCGACACCAGTGCAATGGACCATTGAGATCAGAGGAGGAATTATGAGGGTGTGCAACTATTTACCTTGTGGCCATTCTGTACTGAAGCTTTGGATGTAATGTTAAATTAATTTCAAATGCCAATTTAAATAGTTGTATGTAAATTAACACTTTAATAAACTTGTAGTAACTTGCAACCGTAGGTTGGCTTAAATATTTCAGTTAATAATTTTGTACGTTACAAGACACGTACTATAATATAATTTATCCGCGATATCTCAAACCTAAAGTTAAACTAAGGTCTTTTTCGAAATTTATGTTTTAACCTCCAATTTATGTTTAATTTGTTTTACAATTTATGTTTATAATTTATGTTTTATTCTTCAAATGCATTTTGATGAAATTATACAATAAATTAAAATAAAGTTATAAATTGTGATTTATGTTTAATTAATGACTTATGTATAATTTATTTTACAATTTATGTTTACAATTCATGTTTAATTTAACAATTTATGTTTACAATTTTTGTTTAATTTATTTTACAATTTATGTTTTATTCTTCAATTGCATTTTTATGAAATTATCCTGAAATTTGGGCCTCATGGTCTATAACAAAATATTTAAAGATCTGGATCAATTTTATTTTATATTATAATAAATCTATAAAAAAGTTTACCCCACAAATCGGAATCCAAAATAGAGCTAATTCTTTTTTTGTTTCAACTATAGTTTTTAAGGAGTTATTAAGCAATTCAGCCAATTTATCATGTCCACTAACATACATGCACTCACACGCATGTATATACAGGATATCTTTCCTAGAGCGTACAAAATATGTTTAAATACCTTTCAAAGAGATGGTTTTATTCAAAATCTTGAATTAGAACATTTTCAAGGAAATTTTTCACCTTATCTATATAGCATAATTTAATAATGACTGTAAGGCCTTTTTTCATGCTCCTAAATCAGATTTACATGGAATGTTTTAAATATAGAGTACATTTTTTCTCCCTTTTGTATAATATAATCTGCAATAAAATGCTGCTTTTCGGATAAAATTATTTAAATCATTTCCCTCCGAGCATTTTAAGACAAAACATCGCCGTTCGTATATTGAAATGATTAGATGTAAGGTATCCAGAATCGAAATCTCATGCTAATGATCTCTAACATATTCAGAATGAAAAGCGGCAATTCGCATCTCAAAATCAATAGATATGTTCAAATGGTGGCTTAGAAATAAATGAACATAATAAACTTAAAGATAAAAAAAATATTTGAAAATGTTACTAACAAAATATTATATTTACTTTTGTGTATAAACGAATTGCCTAAAGCACGTAAAGAAAATCAACGTTATGTGATATGTATTTTAGATACTTTAAGCTATTTTTATACAGTATATATTTAGAAAATATTATATATTTTTCTTGTTTTCCTATTGCATTGCATAGAATATATATATATATATATATATATATATATATTCACGTCAACAAAAATTCTTGAAAATTTTTGACAAGTAGGATATACTTTATTCCTCGTTTCATGTCTAATCAGTTTGGAAGAGTTTTGAGATTCATGGTTATGATTTAAATTTTTTTTAAGATGACTGTGTGGCACAAGTATTTCCTTACGAAAAGGTGGTCAAGCACCAAAGTATCTTGTACATTTGCTAAGGACGGATGACACTATCATCCATAGAAGCCACAAAATGAAAGAAAGCAAAATGTGGAAACTTGTAATAAGTGCGGGATACAGTAAGAAGAGGTGAGCTTATGCAAATTTTTCATTTCCACGCCTGTTCGTCCCGTGAGAGCGCTGATAAAAGATTTAAAGGATTTGACGCTTGTTGTTCCAATTAAAGTTTTACGGGAAATATTTAATTGACGAACTTGAAATTTTCAGTATGTCTTCCCAATATCACCTAGATGATTTTATGCGTGGTCGTATTATTGGAAGGATCGAAGAAAAGGGCGAAAAATAGCAGATGTTGTCAGGGAGTTCGACATCGCCCACGACGTTGATTCACGGTTGTGGCAAACATTTAAAACAACTGAAATGTGTAGCAAACGTCACGGGGGAGGTCGTATTAGAAGTATGACGCCTGCAGTAGAGGTATATTGTCTTATCGGCAAAAAGGGACCGGCGCACCACAGCCCAGCAGGTGACAAATCAGTTTCTTGCTACCACAGGACAGTGGATCTCTCGAAAAGTGTAGCCAGACATTTGGGAGAAGGAGGTCTATATGCCTGCAGACCCGTTGTGTGTGTCCCATTGTCTGGACTGCACTGTACCGCTCATTTGCAACGGTGTCGCCAGCATCGCAATTGGAACGAACAGAACTGGGCTTGTATACTATTCTGAGATGAGAATAGGTTCAATCTGTCATCATATTGTAGACGCCAACTGATCTGCCGTGAGAGTGGTACTGCTTATCGTCCAGAAAATATCCAGGGCAGGCACCGATATCCGACATGCAGTATCATGGTATGGGTCGGCATCATGATCAATGGCCGCACGCCCCTACATGTGGTTGCAACTGGGACTATGAACGGCCAACAATACATTCATGAAGTTTTACTGCCTCATGTTCGCCTTTTCCGTGGTGCTGTCGGTGATAAATTTGTTTTCATGGACGAGAACGCACCACGTCTTCGAACACTCGCTGTCCAGGACTGTCTAGTCAGCGAGGGTATTCAATGCCTCGTATGGCCAGCACGTTCTCCAGAATTAAACCCCATTGAAAATGTTTGGGGAGGCGACTTGCTGGTCGAAAATATCCTCCAACAAACAACAACACCCTCATCCGTGAATGGACAGAGAAGTGGGATAACTTGCCTCAAGAGTTGCTAAATAATGATGTGCAAAACATTGTATGACGTGTAGAATATTGCATCGTACTCCACGGTGGACAAATCCCGTACTAACATATTTCTCAAAGGTGCCTGTATCGTTCATATGTATTTTTCCATTTCTTCGTACACAGCATCAAATGAACACTTTTACCCTTTCAGATGTTTCAAAACCTTCTGTATTTTCCTGAACAATAACTGATCTTTTTCCGTCTTTTTCAACGTTCGAACAGTTTGGCAACATTATATTATCCTGCTGCTCCTCCACCTCAACTTAATGTTGTGCTATATTGCAATTTGTGATCCATCCTTAGCAATTATCCAGTAGTGTGTATATAATACCTGTTTAGTACCTGTTTTATTTTTCAAACAATTATTCTCAAGCCAAATGTTGGGTCTATTTTATTTTATTTTAATTTTAGTTTCAGTTTTACATGTGCTTTTTATATCACTTTCAATAAAGGGTTAGTCACAAGTAATTAAAATATACAAGTAATTAAATTTCATACAATATATATATATATATATATATATTTAATGGCCAGGTATGTGATCGCCCATTTACATAACTGAGAAAAAATATTCTGAATACCATTCCTTCGAAAGTTTAACGATATCTTCTTAACACAATGCGAACACATTTAGAAATGTATTCATCTCTGATTGCATGTAAATAAATGCGTATTTAAACAAATAACCGTTGTTTCCGGAATTTAGGGTTCAAAACTCTGATTAAAATTACGCAGGAACTCGCAGTGAATTCCCGAAAAGCAAAGTACGCTTTAACAGCACTCTAGTTTATATAAAAAAGCAAATCATGTGTGATAACGTCAAGACTATCAAAATTATTTCCACTTTGTTTCGTGATGTGAAATTCGCAGTAAACCGTAGCAACGAAACGCCCCCATTTGTGACATTAACAGGAAAGAACTTCATACTGAGCCAGAACGAACACTAAAATTTTAAATGTCTTATATGCAACTTTTATGCATCCACATAAAAATTCATTGAATATGCATATTAATTAAAAAGAGTAATTAAAAGTTATTAGAATGCGAATGTATTACATAATGCACGTGCCAATAATTATTATCTCTTGATCTTCAATTTACCCATATCCAAAAGTAACAATGAAATTTTATAAATTACGCATATGTTGATTAATTTTCAATTTTTTTTTAAATATTAAGGAATTGCCCTTTGGTTCAAAAGCCAAAGTTAAAGAGAACGTTCTGCGATTTCTTTTTCGATGTTTTAAAGATGGAAACTCTGATAATATTTTCGATCGCTAATTGTACATGGATTTTGGACTATGATATAAATTGGTGCAATTATATGTTTTTTAGACCTATCATAAATAAGTGATAGTGTGTAGAGACAGCCGTGTGTTGTCAACATAACATTTTACTAAACTAGAGACACAATGTCAATGCAGATTTTGCACTAAGATATAAAAGGGTGCAATTAAATATTTTCTAGACCCATCATAAATAAGTAAAGTGTGGTGTGTTGACAGTCGTGTGTTGTTTACACTACATTTTGTTAAACTAGAGACAATTTCAATGTAGATTTTGCACTACGATATAAAAGGGTGCAATTAAATATTTTCTAGACCCATCACAAATAAGTAAAGTGTGGTGTGTAGAGACAGTTGTGTATTGACTACATAATATTTTGCTAAACTAGAGAGACAATTTCAATGAAGTAAATATTACACTACGATATAAATGGGTGCAATTAAATATTTTAGACCCATTTATAGAGACCTTGTGTTGCATACACTATATTTTGTTAAACTAGGGAGACACTTTCAATGTAGATTTAGCACTACGATATAAAAGGGTGCAATTAAATATTTTCTAGACCCATCATAAATAAGTAAAGTGTGGTGTATAGAGACAGTCGTGTGCTGGCTGCATAAAATTCTGTTAAACTAGAGAGATAATTTCAATAAAGTAAATTTTGAACTACGACATAAATGGGTGCAATTATATGTTTCCAAGATCTATCATAAATAAGTATATTGTGGTGTGTACAGACAATCGTGTGTTTCTTCCATAACCTTTTTGTTAAATTAGAGAGATAATTTCAATTAAGACAGCTAAGTAAGCAATATAAAATAACATATAACTATAATTGTTAAGTCTCACATTTCAAAATAAATCATTTTAAATTAACTTTATATATTCACAAATCATCCAAATCGTTAATTTTTACATCTGCCACCGAAAGTAATATTTAAAGAAATATTTCTTATAAAAATCAGTAAAATCTACTATTTATTTGGAATTGAAAAAACCATAAACATATGTCTAACGACGAATACTTCTGCAGACGCTACTGTTTTTTGCTTATTCACTAATTGTTTATCCAAGCATTTCAACAAAATTGCGTTTTCCTTCGAGCCCCCGCCATCTGGTTTTGATGCAACTTAATTGCTTTTCTTTCAAAAATGTCATTTCGCGTATTTTCCACTACATAACTTTTTATTGAATGTGGGAGACGTTAAAATAGAAACGTCAATGGAACGTTAGATATTAAATTTGCAAAATTTGATGTGTTTTTTCCGCGTTGAAAAAGTTACACTTTTATTCAAAGATATTTGATTTAAATGAAGAGGATTAACTTTAGTAGTACTTTGGTGAATTCGTGGTGAACATGAACATCTAGCCAAACCTTTCTCCTTAGTTTCACTTTCTTCTGTTAGCTTCCAATTACCTATATTATTTCAATTTAACCTTTCTTTTTATTTCAGCTTCATCTATGCTTTAATTGCAGTTTCACATATTTTAATTCAGCACATTTCTTTATATCTTAGCTCTTCACCCTACTTTTTTATTTCAGAGTCACATTTATTTTTATTTCAGCTTTACCTTTCTTTTAATTTAAGCTTCACTTTTCTTTTAATTTCAGCTTCATCTTTTTTTTTTATTTCAGCTTCACATTACTTTAAATTTGAGCTTTCCCTTTCTTTTAAATTTAGCTTTAGAGTTTTGTATTATTTCAGATTCATTCATCCTTTTCAGTTTAGTTTCACATTTCTTTTAATGTTAGGTTTATCTTTCTTTTACTTTCCCTGCAATACATGGTAATGTATAGGGAAAGTATTGGAATCATATCGAAAATCGCAACTCGAGTTTTCGACGGATCTACGCGTTTCGAGACCTCTGGAATACGAAAAAACTATTTTGAGCGTGGCGTATGTGTGTGTGTGTGTCTGTCTGTCTGTCTGTGTGCGCAATGTATGTATCCCCTCTAACTCGAAAACTGATGGACCAAATTTCATAAAATTGGGTAGGTAAGTCACTTGTGTCTGACCCTGGTGCTGAATAGTTTTGATACATTTCGGGATAAAATGAACCAGTTTTTTTATTGCGAAATGGCCCGAGAAAGCCTGCATCCACTCTATCTGAAAAACTAACGGACTGAATTTCACAAAATTCAGTAGATAATGTGTCTGTCTGCCTGTGTGTCTGTGAAATGTATGTATCCACTCTAACTCAAAGACTTATGGACCGAATTTCATAAAATTTGGTAGGTAAGTCACTTGGTTATGACCATGGTGCTGATTAGGTTTGGGTACCATTCGCAAAAGCAGAACCTGCCTATTTTTGCGAAATGGACCGTAAAAATGCCATGAATCCACTTTAGCTAAAATACTAATTGACCAAATTTCACAAAATTTGGTAGATAAGTTACTTGTATGATACTCTGGTGCTAATTAGATTTTGGTATTAATCGAAAAATTTTTACAAAATGACCCGCAAAAATGTCATGTATCCACTCTAGCTAAAATACTAATTGACCAAATTTCACAAAATTTGGTAGATAAGTTACTTATGGGATACTCAGTTGATGATTAGATTTTGATATTATTCGGAAGACAACAACCTGCCTTTTTTTACGAAATGGCCCTCAAAAATCGCCAAAATCTAACAAAAAGCTACGTATGTTCAAATATATCAATTAAATGCTTGTTTTATACGTAATTTTTTATGAGGAAAAGAAGAAGAACAACTCTATTACTCTAGGACTAACCGTTCTCAAGATATTTGAGATTTCTTGCATTTTTGGTTCGCCGATTTCGGAAAAATATCCAATTACCAAATAAAAACAAAAAATGAATTAAAAATGCAAATTTAGTGTTATTTGGGTCAATTAAACTCAATCTAATGAATTATTAAAGAAATAAAGAACATATGAATTTGAGTCTGCAGGGAAAGTCATGTGCTGTCCACATCAGATTTTTTCTTTCGGCTTAATTTTTTCTTTTCATATCTACCTACATCTTCATTTTTATTGTAATGACTATATTTTCATTCTGCCTAATTTGCAAATTCATTTATAGTTTCATGCAGTTTGGTTGAATATACACAAAGTAAGAAATGTCCATGTGAAACATTTTCAAGTACTTTCTGTCATTTTACAGTTTTACTTTCTATGCTATTTGAAAGTGTAACGAGTGTACAACAATAACATTAGAACTTATTCACACGTTATTATGGCTGGCCCTCTAAACAGTTACCTTACATCTTTCTGGTAGGTCGGACGGTCTGGGTCTCAACAACACGTTATTATGAAACAGCTCATTTTAAATAATTGTGTAGAAACTAGGATATATAGCAATTGCACATTGTACATGAATAGATTAAAAATCCTTCAGTATTTATAGCATTAAATTAAACTGTAGCTTTTCTAACTGCTTTAAAAAGTTACGGAAAAACAACATTAAAAAAAGTAACTAAACCATTATCAATAAATTACACTAGACACTGCTTTTTGTTGTAAGTGACTTAACCTTTCAGAGTTAATTTCAACTAATTTTAGCTCGACGAACTTCTAACTTTTATAAGAATTTGCGTATTTCATCAGGAATTTATTAAGTAATTATTACATCAAGACATCATTGCTTCAACTAAACATCCATTTTCCGTCTCTTCATCGTTATGTTTTTCTCTCTAGACTGTTTTTCAAAACAAAATTAAAAAAAATTTCACGTATTAGCTCAAAATGTCGGTAAGTCCTTTCGAAGTTGGTGGTAGGGGGAGGAGGGCACGGTCCCTGTGGATGCCTCACCTACTGGGTTCCGGTCTTAATTGGGTGGCATTTCCCGGCCGTCCAAAGCAGTTACCTTACTCCTTTCTTGTTGGTCGGGCAGTCTGGGTCTCAACAACAACATATTAGCTCAAACTGGCCGTCCAAACTGCTGCTCATGTCTCAGGACGAGTCGGACCATCTGGGTTTTCGACATATTAGCTCAGCAATAATGTTACGAATGGGTAAACTGTTCAAATTTCTGAATAGTTAACGCATTTATTCATAAGCACAGCTGAAACAGGAACAATAAACAATAAAACAACATTTAAATGTTCCACTAATTTCACAAAACAGCCCCTACTATTCTCAAAACATTGATGAATATCACAGTTCAATATAGCTGGTAGCACGTCAACTGCTCTGCAGCTGAGTGATGACTCCTTTTATAGGCCTTCTCTGTCGAAACTTCTAGAAATATCTCATCTCTCGTAGAATAATCGTTATATCGAGGTGCTTCTCGAACCTTCCGAATGTCGCCACATGCCACTAAAAATCCTTCTTCATATACACATATATATATATACATATATACATACATATATATATACATACATATATATATACATACATACATATATATATATATATATACATATATATATATATATACACATACATATATATATATATATATATATATATATATATACGCATACATATATATATATATATATATATATATATATATATATATATATATATATATATATA